>JAZGTH010000075.1:3697500-3737500 GCA_036877525.1 Chromobotia macracanthus | reverse complement strand
GTTGGTTAATTACTGGAGGTACTAACCTACTTGCTGTAACATCGACACCTGCCTGCAAAAAATCTGTTATTTTCATCGCATCTCTACTCCCTGTAGGGCGACTCCAGCGCAGGAGTCTTTGAAGATATGTATATGCAGATATCAGCAACATCCTGTATTATTTATGATGAGCGGCTCTTTAAGAGACAACATATATTTTCTGCGTATTTGTAGGCTGAAGGTACGATCAGTCACAGACGGGTGCAGTTTTGTTATAATAAAGAAGGCCATTTAAAATGTGCATCTAAAATGTTTTGTTAGTTGATGAGGTAGCACGGAGAGAAGAAAAATAACCGGCCGGTGTTTTGTTAAGCCTTCCCTTTAAAGTCTATACAGATGTTTTCCCGATCCCGTAGAAGTTATTCCGAAGCTTGGAGATGGGAATCTGTTTAAGCTAACAGTTTTAGAAGATAAAAGTGCTTTTACACCTGACAGTAAGATAAACATACCACAGCACCTGAAAAGTGACTGTCAAATAGGGATTCAAAGTTACGCAGGAAGTGCAGCACATACAGGAGTGTGAAATCACTTTGGCTGTGTGAATACTTGAGTTCTTTTCTGCTTATCTCTGAGAAGCAGTCTCAGGATTTGGCTTGGGATTGAAAGCCATGGGAGATGGAGACAGGGAATTATGATGTGTGGAGGAATGCTAATGCGTACGTGTTCACAGAGGTGACTCTTACTGTACAGCGATGATTTTTACAATTTAATTTGGAGCAGCAATTGGTAACGTCTGCCTCTCTACCACCATCTTTGCTTGAAACATAAAATTGCAGGTACTTGTTATATTCTTAATGTGGGTGACACGTTTAAATTCTGCTGTAAGAACAAGCTACAAACGCTGCACCATCTACAGCACCAGAACGTGATATAGTGGCCAGATCTTACAGACGCACATTTCCCGCAAAATCTGATCTGACAACTCAGATTATAAATCATTATTATAAACTTACCCATGTGAATTGGGGTAAGGTAAAGAGCCTGTTTTGAACACTGATCTGTCGTGTACTTGCTCAATAGTTGATTTTTGGTTCATTTTCAAACCAAAAAGATACAGACTGCAGCTTTAAATTGTTATATGAAAATGTTAAATGTTATAGAAATATTTCAGAATTATAGTTTTATTAAAGTAATGAGAATCTGACTGAGGGCAAATGTACTTAATTATCACAAAACGATTCAAAAACAAAGTGTCACCCATATCCTGTATCTACATTAATACTCAAAAGTATTAAACCCAAAGGGATTACGGTTTCATATTTATATTTGGCATTTAATATGAATAGAGACGTTGTCAAGCAGAGTGTGGTGTCTTACCTTTAATAATAAGATTCGAAGTTATGATTGTGCACAGTGTGAATTGTGCTGGCAAGTACACTTTCATCAGAACACAATCACTTCATATTCAACAGCAATCTCTCAGCGTGATTATCGTGTCTGCCCATCTCAGCACATCTTTTTCTGACAGCTGCTTCTCTGGTGTTCTTTTATGGACTGACAGGCCATGAAAAAAATCGTGTTTTTTCCTCGTTAGCCCTTGAGTTACATTGAGAAATGATGCTGAACGATTAGGAAAGCTGCTATGTATAAGTAATATGTAAATCTCATTTATTGCTTCATTCATATATATAATACTTGTTTTAAAAGGATACATTCAGTGTGCGTGAAAATAGTTCAGTTGAATATATGCGATGACTTAGTGGCTTTCTGGTTTGCTTGTGTTGTAGATTGGATTTTGTGTAGTTCTCCTACTTTGTTGGTTGCTGTAATAATCATCACAGCAGGGCCTGGAACCCAGCAAAAGGGAGTTAATAAAACCGACTCCATCCAGAATCAATGAACAGCCCATAGCAGTACGTTATCATTTATTGGCACAAACACCAATCAGAAGACAGAAAGTCTCTCCTGATCAATGCATGCCATTAATGTGATCCTTTCAGAGAAGTTTCCGGGTCCCTCTGACTGTCTGTTTCATAAATAGTCTCAGTCATTCAAAGAAGGAGAATAAATGACTAATAATGTGCTTTTGTCTGGTTCACACTTGTGAATTGTCGGCACTCTTTACGAGTTCCCTCCTCTGATTAACAGGGTTCTTGTAGATTCATTACAAGTTGCAAGTTTATAGAGAAGAACAAAAAGTATGCTGTGAATTGTAATTTATTAGCTGTATTAAAACGAAAAAGTATCAATAATATTATTAACTTATGATTTATGCACTTCGGTATTCCGCCAAGGCAAAGAGCAATATGCGCAGGAAATGTTGACCTGGTGTTCAAAAGACCTTCAACAAAATAGCATGCATGATGACAATTTTGAACAGGCTTCCAGAATCAAAGCAAAGTGACTCCATTCATTGTCAGACGAGACTTTGGAATTCCATTTCCTTTAATACTGCGGACAGAAGTTCAATTATGAATAAAGTGCTGGTAATATTTCTGTTTCAGGCAAATAGTGGTCGGAAGGGAAATTGGAAATGTCTAAAGGTCGAGGAAACGAGACAAATGAATGTCATGACATGGTCGCAGACCTTCACCTGATAAAGTTCAAATATCTCTCAGTTCGGCTTCCAAAGTAATGTAATTACAACAAATGAATCCATCTTTTCCATCTTTAGCTTAAATAAAGCTAGGTGCACACGAATTTGGCTTGCTGTCTTACTGAAGAAGGGTCTCGATCTCAACTAGAGCACACAGAAAATCCCCTCCACACGCACACTTTTTCTTTAGAGACTTTAAAGAAAAGCTTGCACAGAAGTCAGTTCTAACATTGTCATTTTCTGTCTGTAATTTACCAAGAAAATAGCCAGCAGTTGTCAGAAACAGCATTACCAATAAAAATGCTCTATATAAGTCACGTAGTCCCAGCAGTACATGTAAGTAGTGCTTGTGGAGATGGCAAATGGCCCTCGCACATTTTCGCTCTCTCGCGTCCTCGGGGGACAGTTGTGGAAAGACAGAAAGTTTGCGACAGATGTCAGAGAAAGAGGAGTGAACTTGGATGCATTCCTGTAAGAAGCCGAGGTTTTCAAGCCAAATGTTGAAAATTTAATTAATCCTGACAGACTCTTTGGCCAAGTAAGATTCCCGCCTGTCTTAGGCTGAAAGAACCGATTTTGTCTTTGTTGAAACCCATTTTCTTACTCCGCAGTCGCTCGTGTTTATTTAGAATTCATGACATCTTCCTGTTAATGGTTCCTCGTCTTTTTTCAACATGATGTTGTGGAGCAACAGAATTTAGGAGCTGAAAGCAACTAAGTGCTGTTTTTACTGTCTGGTGAGTCCACTCCTCATAGAAGACACATATATTTCCTGCATTTTACAGTCTTTGTAATGGTGCACTCAGAAAGATGTAGTATTATGAGCCTCTTGTACTGCTTTTGCCGTGCGGGCCTGTCGGAGCGTGTAGACGGATACAGAATATTAGATTTAAGGTGAAATCGTGATCTGGCTCTTACCGTGGTTAGAGCGGAGCGCATTATGGTACAGCCAGCCTGATTACAGTTGTCAGTTTGCGTTATTCGGCCATAAACAACTCGATGCTCGGGTGGAAGTGTTGGGGAATGATCTGACAGCAGCAGAAGTCGTATATGTCATCTGGCCTTAGCTCACCCGACTCTCTTACAGCCTGTGTTGAAAATACCATGACCCTTTATGATTACAGGAAAAAACAGCAATAGTGCTCGGGGCAGGGCTAATCCATCCACATGTGGATTATTTATTATCATTGGCTTACAGTTTCTCTTTCTCACAAGAAAAATGGTCTGAACCGTTCCTAGTTATTTGAGCATTTGAAGGGTAAGGTGTACAGACTGGTAAGCTAGTGAGCTGATTGCCTGGTTGGTAGTTAGTAGGTTGGTTGGTTAGTTAGTTGGTTATTAAATGAAATAAGCATTTCAAAATACTGATCCACTTTTCACAACCCACGTTTGGCATGAACATAAACATCTAGATTTCAGATAATTTCAACCTGTACAGATACAGAGACCTCCAACCCTCCTGACTATCAGTCCAACCCAGTATAGAAATTGCGTTTTGTAAAACGCTTTTCTCAGTAACTTAATAAATAAACATTGCTGCATTATATTATCTTTAAAAGATTTTAGTTAGAAATTTCATAGTGAAAAGTGTTTATACATCTTCACGCACCCCTGGTTGAAACCCAGCTGCGGAACAGACAGATAAACCACAAACAAAGTTTGCGAATACACATTTTATGCATGTCTGTTTTTTACAGCTGAGCTATTTTCCGATCTACGTTAATTAAAATCTCACAGTGTTTGGGTCTAATGAGCCTCCATAATCATGTCACATTTATACATGACCTTTTGCTTCCCCTCATTTGTGGTATCGCTCGATGTTTCTTCAATTTTAAGTGAACGTTTATATTGAACATTCTTTGCAGTGTCTTTTAAGGCTGCCGGTCATGCTCTCTTAACAAGTGTAAGATTTCAGGTGTCGTCACTGTCCTTGTTTATACATTTAAAGCCATTTTTGCTGGTGCAGAGCCAGATAACTTCTCATTCTGCTGTCATTCACTCATGCATATTTAAAGCTGCAATTTGTAATTTTTTTTGGATAAAATGAGCAAGAACATAACAGATCAGGGTTCAGAATTGTCTCCTTACCCTGATTCACTATTGAGGCAAAAGTAACGTACTGCAGTTTTAATTTATCAAATGTAAGAGGCCAAGAAACTCAACACATTGTTTGCCTGTTACTTTTAGATGTTGGCAACACCATCTAAGTTTATGTGATATGTTCTAATCTTATAATACTGCACTTTATATGAAAGCATCTCACAGAAGAGTGGACCCAATAAATAATTCAGTTACAAGCCTACAGGACCAGGGATAAAGAAACAGCATAAGATTCACACCAGTTATTTGCCTAAAGGAGTCAGCCGCAGCTGAGAGTCATCACAGAACGTTTCACTGGTGGTGCAGAACTTGTGAAGAAAAGAGAAACCGCTGCCTTTTAGACTTTATGCGAGTTAATCCAGAGTTTTATTGCATGCTGAGGTCACCAGAGGAACGGACTTGTAAAAGGAGCAATTATAAACTGATCCAGGCGCAGCTTAATGGCCAGAAACCTGTCAGAAGCCCAAGCGCTCACAGCGTTTTCACTGGCACAAGAAGTCATCCCTGCAGCTGCCATTTTGACGTTCGCTATCGATTTGGAGGCTCCTGGCGGAGCGACTCTCTTCCTGGGATCAATGGCAATGTAATTTGTGAGGAGCTCTTCATGAGCTAATGAAAAACTTTGCAAAATACTTGTGGTGCAGCCATAAATCTCTAATGGCTGATTGAGATTAAAGAGGGAGAGATTCTCCTCTAATCAGACAGCATTTGAACTTCCTCTTCCTCATTTCTAAAGGAGCCAAAGAAGAAGTCACTGTATATTTTTGGCTCACAGTTCTGTCAGGATCTTACATGGCTTGATCACAGATGCCTCATGTTTGGGCTGTATATGCATCTGAACTGATGTTTTCTGTTTTGCTTTTTCTCTTCAGTGCCCTTCATCTCAGCAAGAGAAGATGATTTGAAGAGACAAATGAAGGTAAGGGTCACCGCAACAGTTTCATATGATTTTGCTTTTGCTTGGTGGTATGGTTTTGAAATCTGGACCTGTAATATATTCTGTTCTGCTGCTTGATTTGCGCTCTTCTCAAGCATGTATCAGAACCAGTTGAATCCTTTCCCGCTGAACTTCTGCACATAGCACACCAGATTTCTGCAGAATTTGAAAGCCCGTAATTCAAAAAGTTCTACATATCCCTTGCCCCCCGACAGCTTGTTTATTCAACATTTGGCCATCATGGTTTTAGCTGCAAATAAGATTGTGGTAGAACATAATTTACCATAAATCCAAAAATCTATTCCTTGTTATCCCTTCTCAAATCAGAGCAGAAAATGTAAAAAAGACATTTTTGAGCCTTCGCTTCACACCTTGTAAAATTTGTTTCACCAGCAGCATTAACACAACCTTCTGTTTACAACATTAAGATGATCATGATAAGCTGTCTCAGTCGAATCAGGTATTAAATTTCATACATCTTTTCATTTTAATCGATACTCATATTCTGTCTTTGGTAGTACATAAATATTCAACTCGCCAGGTTGACTTTTTGCAATAAGCATTTTGGTTGAGTTTGTCTATTATGTATATTGAGCTTGACAGCTGAAACCGAAGGCTTGATCCACTCTCATCTGGTGTTGGTTTAGTTGTCTGGTTTAGTTGTCTGGTGTTGCTTTTATAGGTTTTGTGGAGTTGTAAGCAGAAATTCACTGACATTCTAGGTCAGGAGACAGAATGAGAAACAGACTGATTGATGGTGAGAGATAAAGTCGGTACATTAGAAGCATTGTAAGAAAAGACAGTAATATATTTGGTTTGGACCTTGACCCAGGTTAACACGTGTCCTCCTCTGGTTTTCAGCAATTTCATCTTCTTTATGAGTGCCTGAATCTCTTTTCTTCAGTAGGGTGAAATAGTTCAGTTTGTTGCCTTCACTCTGGTGAATATCACTTATTCATGGGTGACGAATCCAATATTTGGTACTAATAGTGAAGGAGGACATTTTAATAAATACTTTTCACAAGGTTCTCTCAGACACATGAAGAATGGGAGAAACAGACACACAATAAGATGAAGTTTCACTTGATTTGCTCAGCAGTGAGATCACAGAATGGATGATTGTTCAAGACCTCCTACTGTTAAGTCAATGCTCCTCAAAGATAGAACATGCTGGTGGGATGTTGTTATGGACGGAGGCAAGAGGATGGACTGGCTGCACTCATGAATACAAATGAATGCTGGTGAATGCAAACTACAGCTATTGTAGTTTGTCACTGCCCCCTTACTGGTTTTAATGCATGTTTAGATGTTGACTATATTATGGGCTTTCTCTAAAGTTTAGTTTTTCAAGGTGTGAAAGGTCACCAGTTTGTTGGGGAAATGTTCAAACATGAAGTTTAGGTGAGACATATCAAAGGGCTAGTTAACCTTTTTAACTTGGTTACATCACAGATTTGCTACTAATCCCTGATTTGCTGCTGGCTTTTGCTAGCCGGTTGCTAGTGGGAGGGGCATTTACCTTCTAAAGAGCGTTCTATTGGACAAAAAGATTGGATATACATGTTAGTGCGATAGTGTCATCAATACTTTTGGCATGTTTCCGCCTTAATTCATTTTTTGACATTAAAAATAACATCTCCTCTTTCCATAGCATAGTCATGAAGGCAACACCACATCTGTTCAGGGTTTCTAGTAACTGCATGCAGATAAGGTTTAGGGGAAGAATGTCTGTCATTTTTAATACAGGTCAAGGATTACAGTTTGAAATATGTGACTAAATCCACAAGTCACATGGTTTTCAGCACAACCCACATCTCATAAAAGATACACCAGTGCAGTTTTTTACTGCCAGCTTTTCAATCTTGCATGACCTTTGCTGTCAACCTTTCTCTCAGTAACCAGCCACACCGGCAGCCATGCAGCCCGAGGAATGACGGCGGACTCAGAATCTAAATGGCTCAGGGAACACGGGGTAAATGAAACCCGTCAGGTCGCCTGAGTGCCAGCGCTGAAGGTGTGCTGGAATACTTCTCCATATATCAAGAGAACGCAGAGAGATGTTGAACCAGCCTTGACCTCCATGTGAAAAACGTCTTAGAAGATTCTCCTCCATTGAATTACTCTAGGAGCTAGCGAGATGTGTGCACTCATTAAACCCAACTCCAATTAAACTTGGACACGTAATTTCAAGCAGTTCTGCCCATGTGAAACGACTGGTGATTCGTTTTCACCTCTGCAAAACGTGTTCAGCCTTGTCAGTGCTAGTTTAGCCGAAGGATATCAAAAGCCAGCTGGAAAATGTCATTCAAGCTCCATGCTGTTGGTTGCACTCTCAGCTTTCTTTCTCTGGTGCTTCTGGGTTATTCCGTCAGCGCTCAACTGTCCTTTATGATCTCAAAGAATCCCATTGAAAGATGTTTGACGTACTTAGAGACGGAACTGGGCTTACGTGGATCTTTTACTGCTAAAGGGTGAAGAGCAGCCATCATGGAGGATTATCAGGAGAGCATTGCTCAGATCAAGCTGCAGAAGAGAAAAACGGGGCCCCTGTGTAGAGCTCTGTGACATCAGTTTCTTAAACTGATGGGTATAAATGAAACGGGACGTAAAGTTAATTCTCACCCCGCCATTGGCTGTTGAATAGTAATTGGTTCGGTGACAGTCCTATCAGCTGTGATAGGGGCTCACAGCTTTCATTTATTAAATTCTCAAATGGCCTAGTAAGCACTAAAAAGGTTCTTTAAAATCTTTTAGTTTGGGATTTTGATATTCTAAGCACTGGTCACACGTAGACTTTATCCTGCGGGTACATTTGTTTTTGTACTGATATCCCGTGTACGGCATGATAGTGGGTCGAGTTTGTTTTCCATTGCTGTTTTTCTATTGACCGTGATTTTCTTTAGCTTTATGGCTTTTTGTGGCCTGGGGGGGGGTCCTTAAAGGTAAAATAACATGCAAGGCAAAATGTACATTCAGCCGGTTGTTATTGTTACAAACAGGCTGGTCACATACCCTGAAGGGAGTTTTTTTTTTTTAACAGTTGACTGCTTCGCACAATGGCTACTTGCAATACAAGTAAATAATTGGACACAAAATATTGTTTTGACATGTTTTAGCTAATCTGTAACAAACTCAAATTTGGGTTGGGAACAGATATAGCGGAGGGATACATTAAACATATAAGGTGACTCGCAGTACCCAAATCAGTTTCAGTGGTTGTTACTGGAGACATTTGACCAAAATTTGACCAATCGGGGTCAAGTATTTCAGAGAACTGTGTAATAAGTTTTGATAACTGGCATTTTTTTTCCCTAAAAATGCTAAAACGTTTCTCGTAGAGGGTTTGTGTTTGTCTTTATTGATTATAACTAGATCTATTAAAAAACAATTTGCAAAAGCTTACAATTAACAGAGTCTCCAGAGAGCGAGAGAAAGAGAGAGTGATTGTACACGAATAACATCAGAAGTAAGAGAATAATCTGCTCACTCTCGGTCAGTCTTAATGAGCTGTGTTGGTGCTTTACGTATGTATATGGGGTGGAGTTGTGTTTTTTCTTTTTCTTTTTTGCTTTATAAAATATTGACAGTGAAATATTAAAGGGGCATTCATCACTTGTACTGATTTGGATTGTTTGGATGAATTCAGATCCCTCTCAGTCTTTTTTTTTTTTTTTGCTGCATTCAGTACATTCAGCAAGGTCAGAGTTTTATAATTTACAAAGTCGCATGATATAACCCTCTAGACTTATTATATTCTGTTTAATTCGTTATCCAGACAACAGCTGTCACAATGGCCTATTTTCTCATGTTCATTTGGTTTCAGAAAATATGTGCATAGATGGGGGAAAAAAATCCTTGAGTCTGACTTAAGCAACATAGGCTAATTAAGTCAGTGCCTTCTACCCACCCCTGGCACTGAATTAAATACCTTCTGATGTGGTCCTTTATACCCGTGCATAAATGATTTTCTCATTGAAATCAGATAAAAAATCTGACAGCTCTTCTGCCTGGCGTGTCTTTACAGTCACTCTCTTCAAGCAGATTTACATCTGTCCCCTGTTGATTATATGACTGTTGGTTATATGACGAGTCTATGAAAAGAAACATGTGCAAAAGAAAGAGAGTGAGAATTTCCTTTACAGTGGAACTGTGTAACGTGATCTGGCAGTGATCTGTGGTGCAGTGGGGGAATAAATGCGGGCCCAGGAGGGATCCGTGGTGGCACACCTTTGATTTAAAATAAGTTCAGGAGTAAAAGAGGAAATTCTAGGAAGCATTGAGAAATATGGCATCCTCCTTATTCTGTGAGAAGTCAGTGCAACACTCGACTAGTTGATTAAGGAGGTAGTGAGGTTAGTTTTCTTTATTAACTTAAAGGGAAGCTTTAAAGGGGATTAAGAGATTCATTAGACAGGCAGTTCCTCTTCGGGTGCTTTTAGCGTGCTGACGGTCTGACAATTAACCCTCTCTGAGGAGTCGCGTGTCTAATTTCATCCTTTTTAAAGCACCCCTGCTGTAGCCATCAAAGAAACGCTTTTGTAACAAGTTCACCACCCTCAACAATAAATTTCAAAGCAATTACTATCGGACTTCAAACCGCCTGCTGTGAGCAATGATCCCGTTTCATGCATAATCTGTAGCTTTTTTTGGAGATTTTTTTTTAGTTTTGTGCAATAAAAGGATTTTATTATTTTAGTCTATTTACTTTTAAAACATGAGTCAGTTATCCTATTAACCTGCTGTGTACTTAGTGTCCATGTTACCTTAAACACATCAGATTGTCGTCTAAAGAACATAAGCCAGTCTAGTTATATGTAGACTTTCTTAAGATCAGCTAGTTGTCTAATTCTAATTCTAAAATAATCCATTGAGTAGTCTTAATAAACAAAATACAAAATTTCACGCATCCTTAGTGTAGAAGAAAATTGGAAAGAGGTCACCTCCTTGCCACACTCCTCCTGGTCATTTACTTTGGTTTTGTCTTCGTCTCTGAGCAGTGATTGGGGATCTGAGGTGATAAAAACGGTGGCTCTTCTGGGAATGACAGAATTAGACCGCAGTGTGGCCCTGTCATATGGGTTTGCTCGTCCTGTGGGGAATCAAACTCAGTGGCTCTCCTGCTTCCGGCTGCCGTGGGTCGAACTCTTAACTGTGCTATGATTCACTGTGTCACCTTGATGATTCAGCCTCTCCCTCTCCAACTCTGTAATGATGGGGCACGCTCTGGCCCTGTGTAAAGATAAATGACTTGTTTAAATTGTGCTCTCCAAGGGCTGCTTGGAGCTCAGGAACAGAGTAATTGTTAGCAGAGTGGTGACCATAAATCAAAACCCATCTCCCTTTTCCTGTTAACTCCTAATACACCACAATGTGATGAAGAAGACCATCCAACATCGCTAGAATTTACCCGATTGCTCCTCTTCTCTCAGCCCCCCCTCCATGAGGACACGAAACTTGAGGTAAGAGGGGATCGCTCCTTCATACTTTGGAACAGGAAGTGGAATCGATTCACTCGATCCTCCTCAGTTGGCTGCCAGCGCTGCCAGTTGTTGTGGCGGAATGAAGCTTCTAAAACTGTAATTTCACTAAATGCTTGCGGTTGGAATTACCAGAGTCAGAACGGCACAGTTTGAGGGAACCAATGACAAGATGAATCACGATTTATTCGTTCAGACATCCCAGAGGATCCTCTCCATGTTTTTTATTTTATGAGTTTAATTGAATGGCAAAGTTATGCATTTGGGAAGAGTAACGCTGGCTCCAGTTTGGAATGTTGGCATTTACAAGATTAGCATACATGATTGCCCCACTATGCCATAATGAAACTGCTTGATTTCAGCCTTTGATGTAGTGTCTGTTGATTGAAGATCATGTCTTGCGCTTTGCTTTGGTAAATTGTGTTGCTCAGGGTTAATTTGTAATTAGTGGCGCTCATAATTGGGGTCGAGTACATGCCACAAATGTGCTTATCTGATCAGTGACCTAGTAATAGTGAACACTGTTTTCATAACATAACATTTATTTGATTTTCATTTTTTTTTCCCATTTTTTTCCCCTTAGGGTTCCCTAAATCTTTTAATTCAGATGTTCTGTTTACTTTCTGAACTACTTAGATTTATAAAACCTCAGACGTAATCACTTGATTTGCTCATCCAGTTATAATTATGACTTCTGAACTTAAAGACATCATCATTTATTCGTTTAAATGAATTAACTAATTTATTAAAGTGCTTAATGTGTCTTATTCTCTCTCTCTCTTCGTCTCTTCCTTTCATCCTCTTAGTTTTTAGGCGGTTGTTATTGACAGGTCTTAATAGTTCTGGATTTTCTTGTCAGAAAGAATGATGTTTTGAGTGCCTTCAGGTTGGACTTTTATTTCCTCCCGGTACTTTGGTAAACATTCATTCTGCGCATCTTATGTTGTCTGTCTCTCAATTTCTTTTCTCAGATCCATGATGCTGACAGCCCTTCCTATGAGAGTCAACTCGGTGAGTGTCCAAGAAGCTTCTGTTTCCTTTCAAACTTGCTGAAAATCAACAACATTGTGAGGAGTTAAAGAAGTTTAAAGAAATCACAATCCTGCTGAAATAGTTTCAGCCAGGAAATTAAAAGTCATGTTTTGGTACCATTTCAGGCAGATAACCTTGTGTTCTCTAATATTTAGTAACTCTAAATATCACAGATGCCTCATCTGAGCAGAAAATAAGGTTTATTTTAGATTATTTCAGCCGTCTTGGCTTTCTCACTGGGTGCAGGGGGATTAGATTTTTAGGGCACGGCTAATTGATTTGGGTCACTGTTTTTAGTGTGCCGTGTGTGTGTTTGATATTTCAGTGTAGCGCGGCAAATGAGGGTAATCTAGCGTGATGCTCTGTGGAATGAACAGATCGTAGAGGTTTATGAGAATACCCGTAATTTTGGCTCTTGCAATTGCCACGTGAAAACACTAGAACAGAAGGTGCGAGACGTTTCAGATGAAAAGATGGCAATTATTTAACCCCTTTATTCCAGTCACTGTAACCGCTAAATCAATTCACTTTTTTTTTTTTTACCTTAACAGGCCTATCTTATAACAATCATCATACGAACAACTGTAAAAGTGTAAAAATGCTGATGCTGATGCTGATTGGCTGCTGCGGGGCAACAGGACCCAGTCAGTGTGTTAGGTTGTTGGAAGTTTGTAGAGTGTATAAACTGGGTTTTTAATTATGTGTATAATTGGTTTTCATAAAGAGCTGAATAGAGTTAAATGGTGTGTATTGAATGAGCCTTACACTGATATAAAATGCGTAGAAAAATGAAAGAACGCAGGTGAATTCGATGATGTATCAACTTCATCAGATGGGCATTGAATCTGTCGAAACGTAATGACTTTCATGCATCAAACAGTTGAAAGAACCCTGAAGTGACAGAAGGTTATATCACTTCACTCAGCATTCACTTTCATAGCTGTGTCTTATGTTTTATCCCGTGGTATGATTAAGAGTCTTTTTTTTTGCATGAGAACAATAACATGAAGAACAATAACAGTGATTTCCTTTTTTTTTCTTTGTCTTTTGGAAGTGGCTGGTTGCCTGAAGCGATTCAGGCGTGAATGTCAGTAAGACACCCTTTTGAACTCTTGTTTTTTGTTGTAATGTTCTCAACAGAGTCAAGCGCACTAGCATAATCTGTAAATTATTCCTGTATTTTGTCTGCGCCCCTGCAGTACCGTCGCTAAACATACTTCAGACCAGAGCTGACCTCAGACTGGAACGCTGACTTATAGAGCTTAGTTTGAAATGGATAATTCCCCCAGAGTAAGCTCATCTAACCCAGCTAACAGGGACCGTTCTCAGAACGATGGCTAACATTGTCTAAACGTTCTCTGAAAACACTTCCTGAAATAATGTTAGTAGATTTAGTAGTTAGGTTTTTTTTTCTTTATATATCATGTATTAAAAGCATTATTCCGCAGTTGTTAGTTGGACGTTTTACAAAATTTTCCAGAAATGTTTGAATATTGTAATTATAACCAAGCAATAACATACAATGTCTAAAAAACTGTATTGATTTGTTTCTAGGGAATTCAAAATAACATTATTTTTGTTTTTGTTACTTAACGGAAACGTTAGGAAAATGTTTGTACAACCTAAAATCGTTAGCTGGGAATATGCAGATTTTTTTCAAGTACAATGTTTGTTTATTCTCAGGGCTCTGTGCATCTTAATGTTGCTTTTGAGAAGGTTTGAAGAGTTTCGTATTTCCTAAATTGGGTCACCATTGAATAAAGAACCCCTCAAAGCTAAGCACACTCTCCACCGCTCTAGAGATGTGCTACCCAGTGGCTCTCCGGCCCTGTGCATCACAGTCACTTCACACAGTTTCTGTTGCCATGGCAGTGATTCGATATCGGCCCTGTCTTATCTTTTTTCCAAAGTCAAGAGCCTTTTTTTGACTCTAATGAGGCGTGAAGGCGGGACTTGATGGAGTGGTTGAAAAAATAGGTTATCTGAACGTTCAGAAGAAGATAAAAGCATATGGTTCAAGTTCTATTCTGTTTTTTAGCAACACAGCAAAATGTAAAATTGAAAAATGTTATTCCGAGTGTCCTTGAGAAAGGTTTATGTAAGCATATGATTGACCATAAGTGGTGGCGCACATTGTTTTGAAACGCACCATTGACGATCATCTCAATGCTGATGGTGAACGCTAGTTCGGAGCGCTAAGAACCTCTCAGAATGGCACTCTGTGTGTTTTTCCAGAGCTTTGGGAAGGACAAGATAACCGTAGCTGCGAGTTTCCTTGTTTCGAAAAGGAGAAAATGGTTTCATTTAAATGAAACTGTAAAGGCAGGGCATGCGTTTTTTTCAGAAACAGTTTTTGTTATGCTGTTTGAAAGTCATTCGGTCTGAATGCAATGATAGGATGTACTACTTGCCTGTCAAACTATGTATGCGTTCATGTGGTTTGGAGGAGGTGTGGCTTTCAAGAGCGATCAGATAGGAAGGACGGGATCTAATGTTTTCAAAGCTAGCTTGATATTCCTAGCCTCTCAGAAATTACCTACCCTATGTTTAAAGTGTATATGATTTGGAAATTTGTTTGTAAAAAGACAGAAATTTAATTCTGTATCTTTCCTTCTGCTGTACGTCTCTCAAATCTCACGCACAGTCAAACTCCAAGTTGTGCTGTGCCATGTTTGGTGTCAGGGACATCACATGTCAGACCTGGTGTGACGCAGATCAGACATTTTGCAGAGTGTCTTCCTGCATGTTAGAGAAATAATGGCTTTGGAACAACATTATGGTGATGAAGAACTTTCATTTTTGGTGAACAGTTCCTACAAGTCAAGTTCTTCGTCGATTTATTTATAGTGTGAAGCGATAATAAAAAATATCTGCAGCATTATATAAAGCTTGTTATTTCTGTTTTCCCCTTTTAGTCTGTGTATCGGTGGCTAATTTCTTCAATATTTATTTTTCAGATATCTCTCTCTTCATTGTAGATCTCTGGAACATATCCAGAAGGATGAGTCATATGAAAAATAGCTTATGTAGATTCAAGCCAGCATATAGATCAGTCCAGCTTTACTGATGGCACATTGATTCTCTAACACAACACCTTAGATGTTCTGTTGTCTATGATATCTAATGTGATTAAGTCTATTAATACGACTGTGATTCAAGCCATTGTTTAAACTGCAGCCATGCCATGTCCCAAGTTATTAGGAATATTTGTATCATGTATTGGATATGACAGGTATTATGTTCTCAGAAGCTTTGCAAAACAATCCAAGCTCTGATGAGGTCCAAGCTCTTGAGAAATCTTATGGTGCTTCCTCTTCTCAACGGTTCATTGCTGCTCCTTGTCATGACATGTGAAAACTGGGATGCTTTCAGATTGATTTAAGCTAAGCTCTCCCTTTTATAAGCGGCAGAGATCGTGTTTACTCACTCCACTTCCTCGGAGCGCCGCACAGTTTAAGACCTGATAATGAGCCTCACGGAGTCTGAATGTTTTAAAGTGGAGCTGCCTCCGGGCCCTGAATTATTGATGCAAAGTAGGAGGTTTAAAACTGCCTTCAACGCTCATTAGTTTTGGGTGAGTTGTGCACACAGATGGGGACTGCAGCATTGTAATGAGCATGATTAAACCGGCTTGACTAACTTCAGCTGCTGAGGAGTCCAGGCGGTTTTCCCATGTCCGGCTCTTGCTGAGAATCGTAATGAGTGTTATAACTCATTATATACAAATATATTTGCTGTACTTCCAAAAAAAAAAAGAGTACTGTACTTCTTGTCTTACGTCTTGTTTTCTCTTGTTTATGACACTGACCTTTTCATATAAGAGCTTTGAGTGACGAACAGACCAAAATATAAGTCACTATTCGCTTGTAATCTCCCCCAAATGCTAAACTTCTCAGATGTCATGAATATTCAGATCAGTGTGTCATGCCAGAAACAATGACCTGTTTTCTTTTTTAAGTGTACTGTTCCTTTAAACAGAGAGTCACAGGTATTAAAATTAAGAAGTCATTAAATATTCAGTCACACACCGATTCAAGTCATCCTGTATGAACGTTCATGCTTTTTCATTTTCTCCCCCAGAAAGATTATTATATATGGAATATTGTGTTTTTGTAATTAATATCCCTCTGTGCCTCTTAAGGAGGCCCTACATTCAAAGAATGTTTTTTGTCTTGTTGATACAGCCGACCTTGTATTGTTTATTATTGCCTGTGTTTTCTTTCTCCCTTCATTTCATCTCCTCCGTCTTATCTGCTCATTTTCTTCTGTTCTCCTTGATCCCTTTCATTCACTCGTCTCTCGAACTTCCCGTCTCTCTCGGAACAGCGCATTACCCCAGCGAGTCGCAAGGGATTGAACGGCTTTGCATACGGACTTGAATCTCTTCAAATCGTTACATCTACAGCAGCACAATGATGTGAGTCACTGGAGCGCAGCCAGTCCTGCGCTGAAGATGCCCGTTGCCACCACTCACGGAAATGAGCCATCGACAGCCTTCCTTGTCTCTCATCACCTGCCACTGAGCGGGCAAAATCCACTCTTGACATTTTCATTGTTCCTCCTTAAAGCTTAATGGCACCAGTTGTGTGTCTCTGTCTTTCAGAAAGACGACGCCTGTTAACGTTCAAACAACATTTGAGCTGACTCTGTGAAAAACATGTTATTATTCCTCATATAGTTTATTTCGTTTCCATCTGCAAAGGGTTTTTAAGCTCAACTGAGTTTGACTGAACAAACTCATTTTCTTTGTGTTGTGCTTTTTCCCCAAGTAGTGATACAAATAAGCAGCAGTACCACATGTAAATCAGCAGTTCCTGAGGGTGTTGGAGAGAGTTCTGTGCACCTGTTCAGCTGACGTTCAGAGTGTTGACAAAGCGCCAACGAGGGCGCGAGGTGACTGTCCTCGACTCTTCCCCCCGGTGTCCCAGACAAGCCGACCTGTCAGCCTGGGTTTGTGCCAGGTGAATGGATCGTACCACCACGCTCATGCGCGGGCAGTCGCCTTCATTTCTTTGCATTGGATTGGGCGTTCGATTTGTTCACGGGCAGAAACGTTTGTAATCTCTTTTTTATTGATGAGATCAGTCTCTTCAGCCCTGCAGCTTCGATTTGAGACTTTATAGGTCTCTGCAGCTTCAATTAATGTTGGAAGAGCCTGGAGACAAGAAAGGCAGAGCCCGGGCCTTTTCTGAGTAAAACCAGCAAGGTGAAGATAAACATGACAGGGCAATAAAAGCTGTTCAGAGGTGCAATCCGTAAGTTTATTTGGTTAAAAATGAGCCAAAATCCGCTATTGAGCACGTACATAACAGATCAGTGCTCAACATGATCTCCTTCCTTCCAGTTACCAATAGTAAGTTTATAATTTGAGAAGTCAGGTCTGATTTTCCAGGAAATGTCAGTTTGACTTCATTTGACTTTAACAAACGTAGAGAAAAGTATGTAAAGTAAACTGCAATTTAAACATATAATAAACATAATAAACATCACCTCTGATACTACAAAAGCATTGACCTACACCAGATGCTGTGGTGGAACCTGCGAATGCACTAATCGTCGTCAAAAGCGCAATTTTTTTGTAGCTATTTTCACACCTCAGCGACTGCCATATGTCCTCACTGCCCAGCCTTGCTTAGTTCTGCTTTCAATTTACAGTTAGATGGCATAAGTGCGCACAAAATACTTTTTTTTTTTTTTTAGCTGATTCTAGCGTGGTGTAAGCCTTGATCGCCTCTGGGTTGGTTGTGAACAATATTTGAAAATGTTTTTTAACATCCTCTTCTGAGAAGATTATGCCACCAACTGCTCATCCATCCATCTGCAAAATCACTTTTTGTCTGGAACTTATTTTCATGTATTTTGCTGGTGGGTATTATTAACCTTCCTCTTGTGTCCAGTCTGTGGGGTACAATTGGCATGCAGAACTAATTTAGCACTATAAAATAACATTACTCTTTCTACAATACTGATTGGACGAGCTGTGTGTGGCACAGACAGCCTGCAGTTAGCATTATTTATATATATATATATAGGAATTTGTTTAATCTCAAAGTTAGTAAAAATGACAACTGGTATATTTTACTATGCTGCCGCTGTTAATTGAGTCTGTGTGTCATTATCGCAGTATTGGGTTTTAATTATACTCCTCTCGCTTATTGCTTTTTATAGACTTCATTGAAGTTTTCTTCTCAGTAACCAGTTTGCTAACTGTACGACAGCTATATTCACTAGCTACGATTACTCTGTGTTTACTATCACGCATGTATTTCTGTCCAGTTTTGCTCTACCTGGTCTCGGTTATTCACAACCCGTTGGGATACATGTGCTGTTTCCCCTTCAGAATTTGTAGTAGACAATAAAACCTTGTCATTTCTTCGGCTGAGTTGTCCTAAAACTCATTTCAGTTCCTGTCATGATGTGGTTCCATCTTCCTGTGTCACAGCAGTCAGAATCTGATTGGACGTTCCATTACAGTCCATCCTGTCTGATACATTTTATTTTTGTTGGTTGCCCTCAATGTGAGTGTAATGATACACTTGTATTCATCTTATTTATTTTTGTAGTCTAAAGGCTTGGATCACTGTTTATTGGTGTGTTGTTTAGATACCAGTGTTTCTGGAAATTGAGGCCCCTAAGAAAGAATGCTGGGCCCCGGAGAGTGTGATGGGAGAAAAAACACAAGCAGAGGGCATTTCTCTGAAGGTGATGCTTTATATGGGAAAAGCAATACAGGTGACTGAATTTCAATTCTCTGGTGTCCCATTCAATACATCTTTTATCTGAAAGATTCAGCCCCTTTATCTCTGGAGTCACACCCTCCATGGAATACAGATTCTCTGCAAAAGAGAAAACAGATAAACTTAAGCAAGAATCATATGCCTGTGAGCCCAATAATCAGAAGATGCCTCATCAAATCATTCAGATGTAATTTTGCTTTTATTCTTTTCACGTTTTCAGCCCACCTGTCTTTGATCTGGTGCTTTTTGTTGCTTAAATTGGCCAAGAAAAGCCCACTACAGGAAGAGCCGTCTGATTGACATGTAAACCAACTAATCACAGTTTTGTTTTTCTGTTTAAATTTGAATGAATGAATTATGAAAATTAATTGATGTCATACGATTGTATGAACGAATGTTTGAACAACTGTATGTTAAACGTGCAGTAAAATAATGTAAATCTATACAGAGACGATTACTACATTAAAACCGGTTCTTGACAGGGTTTAAAGGTGCATTCTCTGCATTTTTAGCATTCAGCGGTGGTCTGCAGTGTGTTTCACAAGAAATTGCCGTTTTCAATCCAAGCTTTATAATTCAAGGTCCTCTAGTGCATGTTTAGAACCTGCAAAGGTGACAGCGTCCAAGCTTTCAGAGAACCGGGCTGATGTAAGGTCAAGAAAAAAGACAGGATGCCGTAGAGTTCTCCTCTTTCCATCCCTCTCTAGTTCTGTTGTTTGATGATTTATCGAACGCCATTAGTGTGAAGCCCACACCGCTTAAATTCGTTCTTAATTAGTTTCTTTTTTTACACACTGCTCTGTGCCCTCAGTCTGACATCACAGGCATTAGGGAGACAGAGAGATTGGCAATCGTCTTATCTGTGATGCTCTCCGGGTCTGGATCACCATTATTACTCTGGAACCCCGCAGTGCAGACAGAGAAAGATGAGTGAGAATGTTCCTCAGGCTTTTAATACACCTGCTCAAAGGATGTCAGGCATTTACATGCACATGTATGTAGTCCAAACCCTAGTAAATTGCCTTGGGTGCAGTATTTCAAGGCAACATGAAGATGATGCTTTCCTCTGGCCGAATTCTAAATCATAATTCTGTTTTAATTTTGGAGAAGGCATAGCAGCAAGCTCTGTGTGAAAATCAATTTAAAGCTGCAATCTGTACCTTTTGCCTCTCCACCGCAATCTCTGTTTGACACATAAAATTGCAGGTTACATATTTATATTTAATTATGTTCAAGTCAAATTAAATGAACATTTCCTGGAAAATCCAACCTGACCGCTCAAATTATGAATCAGTATAACCTAACCGGTAATAAACTTACCGGTGTGAATTTGGGTAAGGAGAGCACTGGTGAACACTGGCAAGGTGAACACTGATCTGTTATGTTCTCATAACAGTTTTCCCTCACTTTTAGCCAAAAGAAGATACAGATTGCAGCTTTTCTTTGTATATTTTACTGTTTGTTAAGCCTCCTGCACATTTTGCATGAGGAGCACTTTTTGTGTGGCCCACAGAGATATATAATAGAATATAGAGTCAAAACCTATAGAGAGCATCACAAATTAGTCATTTATGAGTTTCCATGACAATGATCTTAAAAGGCAGCTGTCTATGGTTTTGGAACAGAGCCAGACACACAGCACTATATATTTGCGCCTACATCCTCACACACTGTAAAATTCTGGCACAGATCTTATCATGCCTCTGTATGCAGACACATACGGGCACCCAAACTTAAAAGCGAACTAAGCGCAAAGGCTTTAAAAAGGGAGATTGTGCTGTCAAAAGCTCCGGGATGTGAACGGGGAGCCGAAGCGAACGCCGTACGTTTTCTTTATAAGCTTCTTTCCCTGAGGCAGGCAGATCTGTCGGAGATGGGCACAGCGAGGTTTAGAAGGTAAATCCCCTTCCCATCAGGGCTGCAGATCAATAACAGTTTGAGGTAGAGAAGGACAGAACGGAGACAGCAGACAGCAACACTAAATTAAAGCAGCTTTATACTACATTAGTGGCTCTGCCTGCGGCCCCTGGAACTCTCACCATCGGCCTTGAACGGATGCCACGATCCACGCGTGCACACAAGCAGGCCATGTCATTCTGCTCTCTGTTTTCCTTGCGTGAATTAATATGTTGTGAGCATTAGCAACCCATCTCACAGTGAACATTCTCAGAGTGTTGGATAATGTCTACGAGTTCCCTCAAAGTTATCAAAAGTGTTCATGTAGCAACATTAATAGAACTTTTTAATGTTATCTATCATATCAAAAACATCATTCTTAATAGTGGAATGTTTTAAAAATGTTAAAGAATTTAAAAATGTTTGAATAACGTTCTTATAACCAATAGTTCAGCATCTAAAAGCTGAATGTTTTCAATGTTCCTAGGACATTCATAGTAAGATGTTTCAAATGTAATGTTTTTGTTACTTAATGGAAACTTTAGGGAAACGTTCTTACAGCCTAAAACTGTTAGCTGGGAATGGTCTTCTTCAGCCACTAAGCATTGGGATATTAAACGTGTGTAGGTGTAGTTTATCATCACACTGTTAACAATATCATTTGTTTTGTTTATTGTCATTGTTGTAGCTGTCAAAAAAACAGTTTTGAAAAGAAAACAATATTTCCACAACAGGATTATAGTGAGAAGCCGGTGTTTACTGTCTGTTTGGTACATTCTGGAAATTTTTCAGCAAATGTTTCAGCGTGCTGGCACAGATGTGTTGGTTATGTAGTAAAATGGTGACAGCTTAGCTCATGAATGTTAATTCGGTTATGCACCAGTATTTTCAGAAAGTAATATTTTACTGTTTTGGAAAAAAGTGTATTGTGGACTATTGCAAATAAAAACTGCACAAGAATTGCAGATGTTTCATCTACATTATAGTGGGCACAACAAAAAATATTGGGCCTATGTGCTTACCATAAATGGCACCTGTGCTGCATTGTGTACTTGCTAGTGAACTAGGGAATGGATTGTGACACACCTGCAGTCTTTGCTCGCGTCAGCTGTTTTCCACAATCTCACCATCCCTCAGCAAGATTCCCTCAGAGGAATATTAGAAAGCTGTCATTTTAAACTGTCGGCTCATCTTGTTTTTGTTGTGACAAATTGAGCGTCATTTCTCAGAGCTGCTCAGAAACGTCACGGAGGGTAAAACTCCTTCTGTACAATCATCATTTATGGCGTGTGGAATTCACTGTACGACACTTTTTTGTGCAAATGCTGGAGAAAAGAAAGAAAAACTAATAAAGAGATCCAGAGAGCTGCGGCTGGAGCTAACGGGAGCCGTGCTCATATGATGAAGTGTCTTCAAGACTTATTAAACAAGTGACTCTTCTCATTGCCGTGTGGGTTTTATTACGTGCTTGAGTTTTCTCTCCCTGGGAAAACGCGGTTATGTAGGCTGTGGATTTAGGAGTGTGTTTTCAGTGTGTGGGTGTAATGTAATGAAGTGGAATATTAGTACATTACTTCAGACACCTGCTTTTGCTGTATCATGGTTGTATAATATACATTACACCTGCTTGTATTGGGCTATATGTAGTTTATGATTTTCTTTATGGCACTACGGCTGTGGTTGTAAGCTGATGTTGAACAAAATTGTGCTAATATGTTCTTCACCAAGGCTGAAGGTTTAAAAATAATACACTTACAAAACACAATAATTCACAGAAAAATAGGATTCAATGTCAGCCTGTATTATTCCAAGAACCTTTAACATCCACATAATTTTCCTGTTGCACCAAAGGTTTTTTGTAGTGGAAAAAAGTTCTTGACACTATTAAAGTTAAGAAAGAAATGGTTCTTTTAAGAACCTTTGACTCAAGGGTTCTTTGGGAACCAAAAATGGCTTTTTTTAAGGCATCACTGTGAAGAACCTTTTAAGAACCTTTTTTAAGAGTGTACCAACTAGTCATGTGCAATAGATAATTTTGTTCTTTTCATTTATAGCTTAATTTAATGGAACATTTAATCTGTCTTTCTAGCAACCCTTTATGGCTGCATTGATAGACAGTGAAGAGCCAAAAAAAATGGGATTCGATAGGGATTTTCTAGATGGCTTTGTGCTGACATGACACCAATGGAAAAAAGCCAGGATGTCATTTACGTTCTGTGTTGATTTAGGAAAGCCTTGCTTGTGTAATGGTAAATATAAAGTTGGTTTAAAGGTTGCATAGGCTGTTGTGACATTCGAGAAATGTCTCGCCGTGTTAAATCAACGTCTAATTACACCCATATCAGAGTCGCCACTCACAGGCCTCAGCTGAGTCATTTCACATCAGGTCCACTCGCCGACAGCCACGCTTAATTTGGCATGTTTATTTCAAGGTTATTTGTCTGCGTTGTTTGTTTTTAAAGTTCTGTATAATTTATTCCTTTATGTATTATTCAGGACAGAGGTTGTGTTGTTTTGAGTGTTTGATTTTGTTGTAGTGCCGCTTGTATTGTGGATCAGCTGTAGACTTGACCTTAAGCCCGGTTTTGAGTTAGTCTTTATGAGGACTGGCATTTTAAATTTCAACCTTGTGTTGTGTCCGTAACCTGATAAATGTGCGGCACTCGACCTATTACTAAACCCCGCCACCCACATTGTCCCCAAGGCTCGGTTTTTAGGAACACATGCCCTACCCACTGTGCCATGACCATTTTTTGTTTTTATTTTTTAGAAATTAGCATTTTAAAAACCTTCATTTATGTAAAAAAATTCCTCTTGCCTTTCTGAACCACTTGAGATAATTAGCTAATAAAAATGTAAAAGAATCTGGACTTCTGAGATATTCTGAGAAAAATTCACATCCTGTACTTGGAGTTTTGAATAGAGGTTTCTGTGTGAGATACTCGCTTCTGCAATAAAATCATGCTGTCACAATCTAAATGTCATCAGGCTCAATGGGAAGTCTGTGTGCTCCACAGAAAGCAAATGAATCGGACATCATGTTGAGCGTTTGTTTTTCTCTGCGTTGTTTTTTTTTGTAGAATTGAGAGACGTGGTGTTTATCATCCAGAGCCAGAGGAATTCCTACCATGTCCAGCAGGCAGAGAAACTGAGATCAGATCTTCTCCAGCAGACACATGCTCTTCAAGAGGTACACAGCAGCATTCAGTCATCTCTCTATCTGGCATCTTCACTTCCTCTTTTCATGACTTTCTGACCTCATGGTTGGCATGGTTTCACATAACGTTAATGTAATCAACACCACGCAGAGAAGTGATCTGCACAGTTATGCTCAGATTTGGTCCCCGGTTTACTGGACCATCACACCATCTGTCATGAACTTGTTGCCAAGCCAGATGTTCCCCATCACCGTTTGGACACGCTCGTTATTTATTATTATCACATTATAGCGTGATAAAGTAATTAAAACTATGAAACAGTGCACATGGAAGTATGAAAATGGTATTACATTACGTTTAGATATTTTTGTTAATTCTGTTTTAAAGGATATAAATATTTTTATGCAGTCCTACAAATACTGGTAGCTTCCATTGGTCATAAGCTAGTGTCTCGCTGCTAATTTTTTGCTGCATATTCATTGCACGTCGTACAATAAATTCCCATTTCAGAAAAGGCAAGAATGGATCATAGTGACATTTTCAGTAAGTAAAATGGTGAAATTGACATTTCAAATGTTAAAAGCTTCATCATAGTGAGAGAAAGTGTCACGGCGTTCCATCCTGCATGCTGCGTCCCATTTTTTTTCCCAGAATTCTTTGTGAGTGAAATATATAACGCAGTCTGTTTTGTTCCGTCCTCAGCAGCCTCACCTGATCGTTTGCGGCTCCTGAACACAAACTCTTTTTGACGGCTTGTTTTCAAATCTGGAGTGCCAAAGTGTAATGACCTCCAAGCTCTGTTCTGGTTCACTGAGGCATCACCCTCTGATCCAATCCAATCCAAACCAGTCTAAGAAACCTCTCTTATCCTCCACCATGTCTGTTTTGCTTCTTTTCTTCATCTCCCTCTTTTTTTTCCCAGAATGCTGTCGTTTTTCAGAGGTGTACACTTGATCTTCTACACTACCTCATGAATTATGACTGATATGTTGCAGTACACAAGCTGTTTTGATATCCTTTTATGATGTCTGTCCTGGTTTCGCTGCTTCAGATTTGCTCGGCAGGAGCCCTCTGTGGTCAGACAAATGCAATATTGTCCAATTTATTTCTGTTGCTGCGGCCTTGTATCATTTCTGAAGTCTGTGATGTCACATGAAGGTTTAAATTTCACTGACTGAAGTACCATCAAAAAGAACGTCAGGTCATGACACGGCAAATATTGTGAACAAGCAGAATTTTAAAATCAGTAACCCTCAAGCTGTGATTTGTGCAGATGACATGTCAGACACGTTCTGTTTTAAGTCCACGCAGGTCTTCTGCTTTAACATCAGTAAATATTCTGTTCACAAATTGAGCTGAAGCAGGGATAGATATTCTCCATAGGGCAATGATGCAAAACAGTGATGCAAGATGTACAGTAACTAAACTTCATCCAGCTTTGAAGATCAGGAAAATAAATAATGCACTAGATTTAAAAAAAAAAGAAATTCTTTGGAAATTCGAAGGCCTGTGCAAATTTTGGGAAAAGGTTTGACTTCATAGCTAAAATTATTTAAAAAGAATACACAAGTTGAGAGCTGGTTTGTAAGGTGCGATAGAGCTTCACTGTTCTCCTTTGAAAAATTAATGAAAAGTCCACATATTGAGACTACAGCATTATGGTGCTGGAGAAATTCTCTCATATCTCGTCAACAAGGCCCGTCATTAACGTAATGCTTGTTTATGTCTTGCCACAAGATGTCAGCACTGGTCTAAGAAATGAGACAATTACTTTGTAGTACCTGTGTATCTCGGCCTCCACAGATCGGTTTGAATCTCTTTAGTTGATGCTTTGAGACCTAATGTTAATTTGTTGCGGAGATACGCTCATATTTCACACCTTTAAAATGGCTGTGCCTGTCAGTTTTTGTTCTTTCTCTGTCTGCCGCAGAACTCAGACGGCTCTGGTGTTGTCTGTCTCAATTAGGCTGGAGTTTGATCATTGTCTTACCCTATGTGATCGTATAGTGCTGTAGAACGCTGCCAGCAGTGAGTGTTCTCGTATAAGCTGTGGGATATTTGTTCCACCACTGGGGGGCCAAAGGCAGCAAACCAGTGGGAGCGCACAGCACAGATTAAACTCAATAACCCAAAGACCAACAGAGTCTGTAGACAGATTCACTGAGCTATTCTTCCTCAGCCTGAAGGTCCTTAGAGGGCACGGAGGTCTGTTAACTCAGTATGGCTGCAACTGGTGCTATAAATGTGAACTACACTGTGTCCTTCTGTAGAGCACAAGCTCATGTCCTGAAGATTGTTTTCCGTGGATGCAGGCATGCATGGGAGCACTGTGTTGTTGTGGCTTAAACATTCTGTTTTTCTTTATGTTTGTCATCTTTCTCTTATTTTTGTTCATCCTTATCTTTATCTTCTTAGTGTTTGCCTTTTGATTTATCTTGATCTTCATTTTTCTCATTCTCTTTGTGGTCTTCAACATTAAAACTTAAAACCTCTGCTTTCTAGTTAAGTCAATCTTACATGTGCCATGTATTCTTTTTGTAAATAATATTTATCGAGAATGTCTCTTTAATTGCATTATTACACGGTTCGCCATTTAACGTCAGTTCAACGATAATGTCATTGAAATATTTGCATATTACATCATGACTCATTGTCTTTCTTGCATCGATTTGCATACCGAGTTGTGATTTCTGTTTCACACAATTCTGCTTTACAGCTGCAGCAGATCTCGTGTTCTTCAGTGTTTCGTAAAGACTCACAAGACTTTTAGTAGTTTTAAAGGATGCAGGCAAAAGTATTTGCAGAACGCTCCCAGTTTAGCAAATATTACAAAGTAGCGCGTTTAACAAGCCTTAATGTATTCCCAAGAAAGAACAATTAAAGTATGCCTTCCAATTCATACAATAAAGTAGTGGAGTTTTCTAATTGAAAATGGCTTGGGGGGGGACTGGGTAATTTATTATAGACAGTAAGGAGGTTGTGATTCGTTTCTTCCATCAGCCCAGATTTTCTCTAATTAATTACACAGAAACACAGTCATGGTTATGCTGCAGCCTTCAGCAAGTGTGATGTATTACATTTGTTCCAATCTCCATTGTAATTAGACTGAATGGACAGAGAACATTAGCTAAGTCAACACGACCTCACAACTGAAATGCATCCACATAATGATTTGTATTAGTTTGACCTGACATGCAGCTGTTTAAAACGCAGTTTAGATGCAGGCTGCTTACTAGGAAAGTCTGTCCATGTATATTTTACAGCATTGTGTAAGCTTAAAAGATTAGTTTAGCAGGGACACCATCCATTCTCTCCTGTAAGTGATTTGTCCGTGGTCAAAACATGCCACAGTTATTTATCATATTAACTTTTTTTTTAAGCTGTCATGTAGTTTGGCCGATTGGAGATTGCTCGCTTGGTTTATCACCTGCGTAATATTCTACCCAAGCCGTGACATTTAAGCAGGTTAAAAATCCCGTTTAGATTAATTGACAGTTTGTGCAAAGAAAATGTCACTTGGTTAAAAGTGGCGTTGAGGGTAATTACCGAAAAGCAAAATCGTAAACGCAAACACTTCCACTTCCACTAGTGCCGAAATAAAGCCTTGTTAACCTGTTAGTAACCTTAGTAATATTAGGGATGAACTGACTAGATAAACTGTTGAAATCGAATGTGCTTGTCTTGGAATGTGCTTCACTCAATGTTAGCCGTGTGTCTGTGACACGCAGATCAAATGTTTCTAAAAACAGAAAGCTGGCTAATTTCTCTAATTTCCTTTATCATTTCTGAGCATGTGATGAAGTCGGAGAGACCTTCTATTTATGAAAGGTTACGTCAGGTGACAAGGTCCCGATGACCCACGTCTTCAACATTATCACTGAGTCACACCATAGTCAAAGTCTTTCATGCTTTTTCACATCCTGATGAGATGGATAAAGAGGCACAATGAGTGTTCTCACTTCTGTATTAAGTCATTATCATTTTCTTATTTTAGAAAGTCGGATACAATTTCTTGAACATGTGATGTTTTGATGTACATTAATAATGAAAGTGTATTAAAAAGAGAATTTAAAGGCTTTTGCACATGGATTTTTTCACCCTGAAATTCAGTTGTTGGGAGATTTGGGTAAAACATAAGTGAATGTGAATATTTTCACTTGTTTTTTTTTTGTTGCTGTGTTAACTGTGTCGTGGGAAGTTTTAAGTCATTAAATAATGGTGTTACAAAAATGTCTTTGGGTAAATTTAAAGTTGTCAGCATTAAATGAGTCTAAGACATTAGATTAGTGTTGAAATAAACAGTAAGGAAACTCCAAAGGAAAAACATGCCCAGGTTTCACCATATCAGTGTGTAGCAGGTTAGTCTGCGTCTCAGAAGATAAATCTCTTTTCCAGCCTGTTCTTGAAGTCCATTGGTGTACTGGCTGTTGGACTGAAGACATACTGCTATCTCAGATCTGTCAAACCCTGACGGCTGTGAGACTTCTCCCGGTATCTCTTGCTTTTCTCATTTACTGCCAGTAACGAAAGTGTCTGTGTGTTTCAGAGACCTCCTGTCATTCTCCTCCTGCACACGCTGTCAGACACTGAGTGGAACTGGAGCATTCTTCCTCTGATGCCTTAGTAAGTGGAGATGGGAAACCCTTACATTAAACACTACAAACAGGAGAATTCATGTTTAGATTAGAATTTACTTTATACCAAGTGTATTGACGCCTATAATCTGTCAGATAACTACAAATTCAGTTCAGTTTCGTTTTATTTGTATAGCACACTATGCATATTTGTATAGTGTTGCATTGCTTCAAAGCAGCTCTACATAAAATAAAAAATAAAACGCAGATAACAGAAAAAATTGTCAAACGTGCAACACAGAATACATGGTATTAATGCAAAAAATATGTGCGAGGTGTAAAAACGAATTGGGGATACTAGGGACAGATCATATAGTAATTTTATCGGTTTAAAAATGAACAAAAATCAGTTATTGAAATGTACGTGACAGATCAGTTCGGCTTAATTCGACTTCAATTTACTTGAAGAAAAGGATGTAAAGTAACCTGCAATTTTATGTTTCAAACAGAGGTGGTAGTAGAGAGGCAAAAGTTACAGATTGCAGCTTGTTTGCAAATATTTGCTCTTGATTTCTGAGGCAGTTCTTTCTTACTGTATAAAAACATGGTGTGATTTCTCCTTGTCAAATTAATTTAATATATTTGTACTTTTAAATATTAATTTGTCACACCGCAGGACAGCAGGGAAGGCATCGAAATAATGAATAATAGTGAATATACACTTCAATGAACTCAATTCTAACCGTCTCACCATTTCTATAAATTCTGATTTCTAGAAGTTGATTTTTAAAATGTTATGTTTCAGTGTTGATGATTCAGTTCTGTTCTTCAGCTTTTCATCTCAGTTTGGGAAGAACTCTTCCTGGCTCATGTTTCTGGAGGAGGACACCAGGGTGACGCTCGAAAAACTTTGTCAGGTCCTCCGAAAATTTGACCGCAGAAAAGTAAGACCTTTAAGTGCTGCGCAGTGAGTCTTTGTAAAATCCATTTATTTGGATGTTTGAAATAAAGAGGTTTGCAGATTACCTGAATTTAGTATGAGTGACATCTGAAAGCCTTTAAGATTTTTATTTTTCAAATGATGTGAATTATTTTAATGTCAAACCCCAGGGTGTCGGCATTTAATGGGAAAGTTGAGTGAAATTGCTTTGCCGTCTGCCACGAATCTTCTAATTTATCACAATCGATAACCTTTTTCCCCACACACTGAATGACCCTCTAAAACCTGCTTAAATCAACAACAAATCCCTCCTTACAGAAATCACATCACATTACAATCACAGCCAGCCTAACTGTGAGATTTGTATGAGTGTTTTATTATAAGGACAGACGTGACCATTGTTGTCTGTAAAGTACGTGAGGACGATTCCTGGTGTTCAGAGTCAACACAAAATGTGGCAGCAACACAACCATTTAACTCCATCCGTGTAGCTGAACCTCAGCTGCTTCAATCTAGTTCTGTTTTATATGAGAACAGCGGAGGGTAAGAAATGCCTGCTGGACAGTGGATCTTAACCCCCTCTCCCCACAGCTACTAGCCAAATAAATATTATACAGCTTTGTATAACTAGAAAGCTGTATATCTATTATATTAACCAAACACTGAGATATCTTGAAGCTGCAATCTTTTGCCTCTCTCGTTACTTACCTTCCTTTACGTATGTTGGAGTCAAATTAAGTTAAACTGACATAAGCGACCTCAAAAAAGAAATCCGACCTCACAGCTCAAATTATAGATCATTATTATAAACGTACTATTTATCGGAGGAAGGACAGGGTTTTGAACACCGACCGGTTATGTACTTGCTCAGTAACTTTTTTTAACAAATATAAGCTACAGATTGCAACATAAATGCTTGTTTTGTCTTATTTTAAGTCAACCTGAGGACCCATGGGAAATTTATGCCCCCTAGAAAAAGTGCGCAAGTCTTATAAACTGTTTTGAAGCAAGAACACTCTCTACTTATAATTGCATGACAGAAATAATCAGTCTATTTTCCAGAATTTTCTTTTATTGTGTTCCATATAAGAGAAGGTCACATGGGTTGTGAATGACAGACAGTCAGTAGTCTCTTTTGTCTGTTCACAACTGATATGATTTCGAAGATTTAGAAGGTCACATCTCAAGATTGTTGTATTTAAGCCTGACGTCTCATTTGCATACATCTGGCTGTGCGATCTGAGACCCCAGTGTCATTTTAATGGGTGGCAGGCATTATGCTTTAATTTAGTTTGAGGTGACCATCGGTGTGATTGATCTTTTCTTTGTGTCCCCAGGAGTGGTTTCTTGGCAAGCCATTACACGATGAAGAGTCCACCATCATCCATCATTATGCCTTCTCTGAGAACCCCGCAGCTTTCAAGTACCCAGACTTCTCTGCAGGATGGGCGCTTAGCATCCCTCTTGTCAACAGGTTCGATTGAAGCCTTCAGTTGCCCTTGGCTCACCGTCAAAATGCAGCTCCAGGGTTCAGCTGTTCTAATTTGATCCTTTCCTATGCATATATTAAGTTTATAATAATAATTCATAGTTTGAGCTGTCAGTTCTGATTTCGTGGGATATGTTAGTTTGACTTTAACGTACGTGTGAGACTTTTTTGGATTTTAGGAATTATATGCTTTGAGAATTTTCTGTTTTTATTTGCACTTTAGTTAGTTACTAATTTCACCTTTACATTACATTTTAGGTTGACAAGCAGAATTCAGGAAGAGCCTTTAAAATCAGACTTTACCATTGATCTAAAACATGAGGTGAGAAAGATTTTATTATCTCTGCATAACCGAGCCTCAGGCATCAGAACTCTAACCTGTGATAGCTTGTGTTGGCCTGTGATGGGTTTTAATGAGTGTGTTGATACATTTCACACACTCTGTTGGTAACTTCTGATGCTACAATGTCAAAAGCTGGTGACGTGTTTTGAAAGATACAGAACTGTTCTTATTGTAATCTCTTATTTCACTCTGGAACAGCTCTACCAGAACCTTCCAGAATCTACCGTCACATTTCTCAGGGACATTCTGTATCTCCACCTTCTTGTTCAATCTTGTCCTCTCCCTCAGGCTGTCTCGCTCTCCCTCCCTTGCTCATTGTCCCTCCCTCTCTCTTCCCATCTCTGTCCATTTCTGTCTGTCTCGCTCAATCTTTCCATAAAATTCTTTGCAGAAAATAAGTCACCCTGTTTAGTCTTCATAATCTCTGAAACATCACACTCTCTGTGATTTATTCTTTTGTGGGATTAGAATGTGTTTTTTTTTTTCAGCGCTTGTCTCTTTTGTCCCCTCCTGCTAAGCCCCTGCAGAGCTGAGGACAGACAGTCTGATAACTCGCGATTCAAAATGACAATCACATTTTCCTTCAATGAGAGTCTGTCTTTATACACAGAATTTTGAACATTTGCTTTTTTTAGAAACATTGTGCTTCATTCTTCCTAAAGTGCCGTCTAAAATGGATCTAATTTGCTGTAATTATTAAAAGAATTAGTCATTGGAGCTGTGGCTTAGCGGTTGCTACATATGCTGTGACATACAGAGCCTTGGTGCTCATGCAGACGAACCTGAAATTTCCTATATCATGATTTTTTTTGCAATTGTTTGAAATTTCTTCTCCTGCAGGTGGCGCTGTACATATGGGAGGACGGAAAGGGACCTCGACTGACAGCGGTTCCAGAGTTTTGTACGCTGTCAGCGCAGTCCCCAGCTGCCCAGCACTGTGCCACCACTGTCAGCAGCCACTCACCTCTGTGTGTAGGTAACCTCAACACCTAGCAAAAGCACTTAACACACCTTTCACAAACACCTTTAATCAGCACCCAAGAAAGAGAAAGTCCAAACCTTTTGCTTCAGGTTGACAGGCTGTCAGTCAACAAGGGAAGAAGTGATGAAAGTCAGGAAATTGGAGGTTGTTTCTGCCATGATTAGCACGAGGGACATTTTATCCCAACAGGCAGGGAGGACTTCCTCAAGAAAATGGAGCATGACTGATAGAACAAAAGTAAAACTAAACAAATATTTCAGACTATGACATCAAATATCTCTAAGGAAGCCGCATTGAATATTTAGTGAGAAGTTTATTACAATTACATTACAATAGGATGGTTTTACTTTTAAGTAACCCAATTCCTTTTGGGTAATTTGCAGTAATTGTGTTTTTTAAATTGTTTTTCCTCAATTTTTCTATTTCCATTTATCTTAATCTATTTTTCTCTTTCATCCAGTTTGAGTCAGGAAACGCCGGACACGTGTCTGTTGTGTAATTATTATGCTTTAAACTTCACACAGTGGCTGTGATCATGTGAAAGCAGTTCACAGACATCAGCAATTATTATGTTAAAACCTCTGCTGCTTGTCACCATTACAGTCTCTGTCATTTGATGTCCATGCTGTTTTTTAATAAGCCTTAATGCTCTGAATTAATGCTCTGAATTAAGGGAACCGAAGACTCTTTTTTCTGAAAAGCTTCTGCACCCCTAATTATATGATATAATTATATTTAAATCTTGTTTTGTTTTTGAATTGAAACCTTTCTTTGGTAGGTGCGCTCCTCAAATAGTATCTTCTTATGGCATGTAGACGGCCATTTTTGTGCAACACAGTTTTGAGGAGTGTTAAAAATGGTCATACAAATTGTAATACCACTGTGACAACTTGCCCCAGCCTAATATGTAAAGCACAGTGGTCATGAGAACAAAGCTCAACCTTCAACCTCAGTTTAATTATTATGTACTAGACTTTTGTCTTAATATATTCATGCAGTTGGACATTACACAAGTTTCTTAAAGATGTGTTTTTAAAAAGCTCAATTTTAAACATTAAAATACAGTATACAAAATACAGTTTTTAGAAAAGAACAGTGGGGACCTCATGGCTAAAATATAACCTTGACTAAATTCCAAGAAAGGAGTGAATATTCAGCGGTCTCACCCTGCCTACACAAGGTTTAAAAATATACAGAGATAAAACCTACGTCATTTTAAATAACATGCCTGTTTTCAGCACAATATCAATTTAACCACTGTCTCAACGGCAGACTGTTATAAAAGAGCAGCAGGTTTATCAGGTCGTTTCAGTGAGAAGCAGCTCTTATTTCCTGCCCTAGTGTTTCATCAGATGTCAAGACTCTCCCGGTGTGTAATAATCACAGCAGGTTGAGTGTAAGACACAATCTCCCTGCAGCAGTGCTGGCCTGTCTTACCTCCAGCTGGAGGTTATCAGGTATTTTCCTGGTCTTCTCTCATCCAGAGCCAAAACCTCAACCAGAGATCCTCCTACCGGCATGATAAGAGGATTGTGTGTTGGTTGAGAGGAGATCGATTTGGCAGGACAGATGTTTTCCGAGGAAAAGCGTTTCCTTTAACGGTTACTTGCTAGCTGGCTGGTGACTTTATAAGGAATGTATGATATGTGGTTTAAACCGCAATGTAAGAATGAAGCTGTTACCTTCTGTGATGTCAGTCGTATAAGCCAATCAAATGAAAGGCAGTTAAACGGTCTACTAAAGAGTTTTATCTGGGTTAAAGATTTACCAAAGTAAGTTTATCCAAGAGACTTAAAGATGCATAAACAAGGAAGTTTTAAGCAGACTCGATAATGTGCGTTTATGTCTGTCGAACAATGATACTTTATCTAATGTACTTTAGAGTTGCACTAAAGGTGCTCTGAAAGTCTGAACTACACAAAAGACTGTCAACACATCTTAGCGTGAACCTTGAGTATCATGTCATTTGATCAGACCTTTCACTTCATCTGCTTTTCCCTTAGGGTCAGCCTGTTAAGAGCGAAAACATTTTTGTAGCCGTGAAAACCTGCAAGAAGTTCCATTCTGACCGAGGTAAGCGACACGTTCTTGAAAATCCTGAGACGTGTCTCTTTGAACATCATCTTCTCAAGAGCTCTTACAGTAGTATTACCATTTTCCTGAACTCTGCCCGTTTTCACCTCACACCGCTGGAGTTGACGCTGATGAAGTACAGCGCACCCTTCACTTTAGCGGTTCAGCGAGCATCTCGCTCCGTTTAACCTCTGGAGTAGTTAGAGTCAGTTTTGAGAGTTCTTTGGCTGAGAGCCTCAGTGGGCTTTTCTCCAGGCTTGTCTTACAGTATTACGGCCCTTCTCGACAACTCTGGTCAGTCGCTAAGCACCGGGCATATATTCCAACTTAACAAGACAGATAAATTGTTGCGCTTCGAATTCAGGAAACCATCTGTGAAGTAAGGAAAGACGAAGCTGAACCCACATGTCAGTTGCATCTAATTGCACCGATTATCATAATTATCTTTTACATGCCGCTCTGAGGAGCTTTCGAGATGGTATTAGGAGGAACATAATATTTCCTTTTCTTTTACTTTTTACTTAGTGCTGTGAAATTAGCATTACACCAAAACTAGCAGAATATGAATATTTCTGGTTATTTTGTCACAATTCTTGATATAAAAACCCCATCTCAGTGGTAGTGATGATTTCCTGCTTGTTGAGACATAGTGAGAGTATAATGCATTGTAGATTATATAGGTGACCTTATAGTCATCTATATGTTTCTTTCTGTGGGGTGAAATTGAACAAAAGTTTACAGAGAATGTCTTTTTTTTTTTTTTTTCAGAAATTATAAACTTATAAATTCAGTGGCTCTTTGGTTCTCTCAGAATTCAGCTCGTTTTGACTGATTATGTGTTTCGTGACAGTTCCTGTGGTGAAGAAAACATGGGGGAAACAGGCCACACTGCTGGAGTATTACAGCGATTATGAAGATCCGTCGATACCCACTGTTCATTTGGGTGTACCCAACACTGAGAGAGGTGAGTGCTCAAATGTTTTTATAATTCCGGGTTGATGTTTTAAGTGTCTTCAGATCTGTTGTTGTAAGGATAGTAAAAACAGCTGTCCTTTCAACCTTTTTAAATGAGCTGTGAAGTGACATTTTTAAAGTGTAAAGATATCTAGGATAAACCGAATCTGTGAATACATCTGAGGGTGATGTTCCTGTAGCTGAGCTGGTAGAGCTTTGCATAATCTGTGCAAAGGTTGTAGGTTCGATACCCAGGGAATAGACATATACATTCCCAAGAATGTACTGATCAAATGTATAGCTTAAAGCCACTGTAAGTCGCTTTGGATAAAAGCGTCTGCCAAATGCATAAATGTAAAAGTTTTCTATAAAGCTAAATGTGAGTCTTCTGTACATGAGAGTCATGGACTCGATACCTGACCACTTTGTTCTCTGGAAACTTCTGATATGATCAGAACGTTTCGGCTCTGTGATAATTAGAAAGCAAATGGAAAATAATAATGTGTCAGGGCATCAGGGTCGTCTGGAGTCAACGTTCAGTATCTGTTTCCAGCACTGCCGCTCACTGATACACTGACATTCAACTCAGTCTGCCAGTGATGACCTATCACAACAGAATCATTATTCTGCTGGTGCGACCGTGCCACTCGACTGCTGATTACAACAGCACGACCAATCAAAGCCACAGTGACAGACACTTTATAGTTTCTACTGAATACGTTTAATTTGCCATTTAGTCCATTCTTGTGTCTACATTGAGTATAAAGTTACTTTCATTCCGCTTACATAAGCATGACTGTATTCAACAGCAATTCTGTACAGAAAAATATGGTTTATGTTTTACATCGAGTATGTTCTCTGCAGTTTTCCATGTAATTCTCTTTCCTCAGGCAAGTATGTGCCGTATTTCAACCAGATACACAAGCACACACACTGTCACGCCTTAGAGCTTTATTCCTAGAGATTACACCCTGAGCGACTTTTCAACCCCACTGGTGACAGGACTGAAGGCTATCTGAGGGGCCGGGATGCTACAGGGGCTCTGATATGTGTTGTGGAGAGAGTTCTGTTCTCTCTGTGAAGCCTGACAGCAGCACATCCTGTTCTGGTCTTTTCCCTCAGACCTCATTGTCGCTTATGCTTTTATTCTCCTACATTATTCGCACCCGTGCAGCGCCTTCGTTCTAGCAACACGCACAGTGTCTTCGAGGTCCTATCATGTTTTTTATTTTCCTGATGATGGTAACAAGATTGTCATTATCTGGTTGTTTGCCAGGGCAAGAAAAAGTATCCTCAGATACTCGGAGATATCACATCATGTTTACGGTACTTGCGTGGAGAGTACATAACATAACGGAGATACAGTGTTCCGTTCTCTGGACTTCCATTCTGTTTTTCTTTCAGACCACGGACAGGCGGAGGGCGTTAATTGGCAATTTCTCCCGACAGCTGAGTGACAGCATCCAGGTTGAGAGCTGAATTGTAAAGCTCGCGGCAAAGTCAGACAAAGTCAACTCGCCTCTTGGTATTATCAAAAAAAGCACATGAGGTGGCAGAAATTGGATAATTTTATGTCTGGCTCTCTACAACTTAATAGAGGCCTAGTTTAAGAGAGATGTTTCGAAAATTCAGAAAGTGCTCCATGATTTTTCTTGGTCAGCGTGAACAGCGTTTATTAAAAGATTTCTAAAGTATATTTTAAAGGGACAGTTCACTCAAAAGTGAAAGTTGAGTTATCACTTACTCGTGTCTTATATAATGATGCTTTTTTGACACTTCTGTAGCTTGACAGCCCCTGTTGACCATCTACTTTATTCTATGGAAAAAGCAACATCAGCATTCTGCTAAACCTTTCCTTTGGTTCATTTTTTTTTCTCGAGATTTGATGACAGCATTTTTGAGGGAACTGTACCTTTAAGAAACGTACCTTCATCTCTTGCAGGTCACTGTGGGAAGACGTTTGCTATTTTGAGGAGATTTTTAAGCAGTGCCGTGCCCAAGACTGATTGGCTGTTGATTGTGGATGACGACACCCTTATAAGGTAAAGGTCAGCTGCGTAAATACAGCCAACATAAAATAAAATGTCTGGAAAATTGCATTTGTTTACAAGCTGTCAGTGGTGTTTCTGGCAGATCTTGTCAGTGGGTGGTAAACTGTGTTTGCTCCTCACAGCTTGCCCAGACTGCAGGCCTTGCTGAGCTGTTATGACTCCAGTGAGCCGGTATGTCTGGGAGAGCGCTATGGTTATGGATTGGGCCAGGGAGGCTACAGTTACATCACTGGTGGAGGGGGGTGAGTTTTTACACAATGTCAATAATGACATTAATCAAATAGTGAGTGTGTGTGTGTGAGAGTGCGTGCGTGAGAGTGCGCGTGTGAGTGTGAGAGTGTGAAAATATATTTTATAATGAAATAATGTATTTTTCATGTATGTTTTCCCTATTGAACTCTTAATGATTCAAAAAAGAAATATAATAAATAGATAAAGATAATAGTAATAAGTAATAAAAACATTTGTTTAAAAATGACCTGTAACTGTTTTTGTCTGTAAAATGCTGTCTTATATCAAGATCTAACATCATGGCCACAAAGCAGAGCCATCACATTTGGAAACCGAGCGCTCTAATTTTCCCCCTAAAGATAATTACCCAAGTGCTTTGCAATTTACTAGTACATTTAGCAAACAATACCAGCTGAAATTAGCTTACCGCAAGTGACTGCGTGCTTGGTGCACGTGCAGAAACCACTTGTGTGGTATTCGCAGACAAAACAAGAATAGATTAAAAACGTGTATATTTTATATTCATGTTGCACAGCACCAGTGTTTATAAATGCAGTACATTAAAGAACTCTAGTAATGTATGTTGTGTTAAGTTATTTAGTGTGTGTGTGTGTGTGTGTGTGTGTGTGTGTGTGTGTGTGTGTGTGTGTGTGTGTGTGTGTGTGTGTGTAGGATGGTGTTCAGTCGTGAGGCTGTGATCAGATTGTTGGCCAGCGGCTGTAAGTGTTACAGTAATGATGCCCCTGACGACATGGTTTTGGGCATGTGCCTCAATGCTCTACGAGTTCCTGTTACCCACAGTCCCCTGTTCCATCAGGTATGCACGCAAGAAGCACACAGTAGAAATTTAGAAACTAAAAATGTCTAGGGAAGGTTTTTCGTATTTTTATATTTTAACACACACACACGCGTCCTTCGGTATGTCAAGAAACCTTCCGTATCTCACTGTGAGCTTCCAGCGCACAGTGGCATCCTGCAGCTCTTTGTCTGGTAATCAAAAGAGACAAAGAGTGTAAGTAACGGCATGCGTCCCGCCACCTGAATCATTTGTTATCCTGTCAGTCCAAATATTCATTGTGCTAGATGTCTCGGATAAGGTCAGACAGCTGAGGTTGAAGGCATTTGGTGGCTTCATAATCAGCTTTCAGACCTCAGCCTGGTGGAAAGCTTTTAGAGATTACCCATGATTCTGTGCAGTGTTTCAAGACAGTTTCCAAGTTATTTTAGCATTGTCTGGATTTATGCAGCCAGTTCAGGTTTCTGAAGATATCTACTAAGGGGAGATCTTTGTAAATGGTACACTGTCCAGACATGTTAATTTTCTTCTAAAATAACTAATTGCTTAGAACATTAGTTCTAAGGTCTCTCATTTTCAAACTCATGTTCCTCAAGTGGTCCTCATACACTGTGTAATTATAAAAATTTTACTCTCAAGGTCATTTATCTTGACAGGGTGTTCGCAAAGTCTCCGTTACGGTAGTTAATAATTAACAGCGGTGCTCTTACTTTATTTAAACACTAAGTACAAACGTCCTCTACTTTTAAGTTTAGGTGTTGAATGTTTCTATGAAGTCACATGACTGTGGCACTGCTTTGGGAAAGTGTTGTTTCTCAGACATTAATAAAAGGGAGATTATTGTGTTTTTGGCTAGTAACACAAATCATATCTGTGTTTTTATTTTCATATTCAATTGTAGGCCCGTCCAGAAGACTATGCGAGGGATTTTTTGGCACACCAGACCCCCGTTTCCTTCCACAAACACTGGAACATTGACCCTGTTGCTGTCTTCAACCAGTGGTTAAAGGACGATAAACACACAGATGTGCTACAGAAAGCCACTAAAGAGGAATTGTAATATCTGAGTTTCTGTGTGTGTGCGTGAATGTGTGTATGCACATATCCTGATGTGACATGCAAAAATGTCATTGTGTTTTATATATAATGAATCACACAAACACGAATGACAAAGTCTGTATGAATGTTTTCTTCCCTGTTTTGGTGAGAGTTGCATGTCTTAGATTGGAAATTTGTCTGAAATATTTATATTTTAATTATCACAACCTGTCCAAGGTTATTTTTAGGTTTATTTTTAACGCTTTTGTTTTTAGCAGATGTTAATTGTGTTAGTTATGATATTGAAATTGATGATAAACTATTTCCTGTTGCCTTAAATCATTGGTTGCGGAGTCTTGATTTCAGCCGAACAAAGAATCAGCCTGCATAACTGAATAGACGCTCAGTTGTGGGTTATTTTAATCCCATCGTGATGAAACTGATCCTACATCAGTCTGAGATCTGATCTTTGAGAGCTCGTTTAAGTCTTTCTTGAGTTTGCATCTCTTTCTGAACTTATACCCTTTCAGAGGTCCACATGGACTGAATCATTGTTCATTACATTGATTATATGACAAAAAGTGATGTCTTGGGGTTTGGTTTGCTTTAATAATAAC